>CM040431.1:51395648-51405648 GCA_022702705.1 Papilionanthe hookeriana x Papilionanthe teres
AAATCTTTAGTTGATTGGGTTTGGTGTCATTTGAAAATTTGTTTTGAATTGATTTGGTTGTGTTGATTGATTTAAGTTTTTTATAAGTTATAAAAATTCATTGGAAATGTATTTAAAGTATGATGGCCTAAGTTTGTGCAGAGTCAAAAATAAATTATTTGTGTTTAAATAAATTAAGCCAATATATTTTTTTTTTTCTCGAAAGAGTTGTGAAGCTTCAAATCTCCTCAATTTTTTTCTTAAATAATTAAACTAAGGGGCATTAACATATGTACCACTGAATTGCTATGTATTGACATATCTAGTTTACTTCTATGTCACCCAAATATTTCACATCACATAACAAATGCCACTATTTTAACGTTAAAAACAACTTTTTATGTATAAGATGGTATGTCTGTAAGTATTGAGTTTTATATATTAGGTATTTAAATACATAAGAATTTAGTAGTACACAAGTAAAGCTTCCTTCAAAAAATCTCATCTTGAACATATCATTGTAATTTCATGAACCCTAATTAAACATACATTGAATCTCCACTCATTCCACAATCAAGTTGGCCATTAAATTTTGCATTAGACTAACTCACCCAATAAAATAAGCTCATCCTATGGTTGAGTTAAATGGTAGATGCATCATTAGAGAACTATGCTTGATGAAACATATTTTATAACAATAATATAAACTAATTCACATAACGATCGCACAAAGATAAGTTATAGAGATGAAATGAAGATCCTTTAGGATCTTTGTGTAACGATAACTTGATTTATGATATATAAGCCCTTCGATAAATAGGAATGATCAAGATAATGCAACTAAAAGCTCCTCAAAAACTAAAAACTCATTCTTCTCCTTATTCTCTACAATTCTCTTAGCTCAATACCCTTATTTTGTCTCTTTCTTTGGAAAATTTATTCCATCAGGAGTCTTATGCAAAAGTGCATCAGGAATCCAATTAGAATATGTCACATGTACAAACAGATCCACCAAATATTAAATTGGGAGTCATAACACTACGTATAGTGACACTAATTGAAGTCACGTCTGCAAAATGCATCGAAGCTTCGATCGTGATAATGAATACCAACTTAATTTGAATAACATAGAATAACATAAAACATCTTACAAATTATCATCAATATAAAAAATAAAGAAATACATCATAAGGAAAAATAAGTCGAACTTTCCTTTTTTTTTTTAAGTACAATATTTTAATCTTCATTAAATTTTTGTCTGACGTTTGCCTTGATTTCTTTTTTTCCTTAATTTTTTCAAAAGTTGATATTTGACGATTGAGCTGACGGGAGCTATGCTCGACAACATGCAGAAAAAATTCCATTCTAGGCGTTGAACGTCAAAGTATGCTTAATCAGAAATATTCAGTATACATCAACCAAGAGCTGTACTTTTTGTGTAGTTGCGCTGTTACAGGGGCTCATGTCAAACGTCCCTTTAACACGTTTATTTAATTCCCCACCGCCACTATCAGGACCAACCGAAACAACAACACGGCTGGAATATTTACATCCATTTCTCATATTTTTTGGCTGGAATTGATAGAGTGCGTCGAAATTTTGAAGAGAAATATATTTTTTTGTTTTATGCTCTTGATATCGCTGTATCTCCTATCTGTACTGAAGTCGTTATAGTTGCATTAATTTATCTATTTTTACGATTGGTATTTAATTGATATTGAGATTGATTCTTTGGAACTATAGAACTATTGTACTAAGAAGAAAACGTATCCTTTGAGTTTTACTATTCAAATGAAAAAATATTTATTAAAGATTGTGCAGGTTAATTGATTATTTAACTACTGAGAAAGAAACAAATGTGTAAATCGGGTTGCTAAGCGTGAGTTGGAGAAACAAGATTTCATATTTTCGGTTTGAGTACCTCATGGGCTATCTATTCTTATTCGTCGTGAATGTTTAGAAACTCCTTATATTCGATATGATAATATACTTAGTTACTGACGGTTTCTTAGGTTTTTATTTCTTTGTTTGAGTTGGGTGGACGGTGTGCCATGAAACTCTTGGTCACAAATCATATAATCTTTTTTTTTATTGGAATAAAATTTCCTACGAGATTCTTAAAAATATGAAAAGAATTGCTCGTAATTGAACTATGATTAAACAAAATTTTATTCAAATTTGAAGAAGTTATACCTTTGGTATCTTACAATGTGTGGATTAGTTGTATTACAATTTATATCAACACGAGCTATATATATTCCTTTGCGGTTTTTCTTTGACCCAACTAAAGAACATGGGGCTTTCACACCTAAAGAATATACATATTTTTAGCATTTAAATGTTAGGAGCGCATACGGGCGACAAAATAAAGTGAATAATACAATTTATGGTTGATATATTATTTGAAGCACGCAGTCAAAGCTTATAATTTATACGTTTCACATTAAAATTTTGCTATTTATAAATATAACACTCAAAAACTATTTAAAAAATTTTATTGTACGCCCTCACTGTAAATGATACCAAAAATTTAAGAGGAAAGCAAGCGTTTTATTTTCATATTGCTCACAAACTTATTGTTGAATAACATAAGTAAAAAAATAAAATAAAAATTGGGTTTAAATACTGTTTTTAGTCTCATATAAGAAATTGACACTACAATTTAACGACAAATTTTTACCTACTCTCAACTATTATTTATTGAAAAAAAATATTTATAAATATTGCCGGTTAATTTATCAGTAAATAATCTTTTTCATATTATATATATATATATATATATATATATATATATATATATATATATATATTTATCAAAAACTACCTAGGTAAACCTTCAGGTAGAAGGTATACCTCTAACAAAAGAAGGGAGAGAGGAGGGGAAGGATCTTACTTAAAATAATTAGATCAGTTCATTTACCTATTTTTGGTAACCAATTTACAGGTTTGTTGGCATTTTAGGAATATAAGAGTATAAGTCATTGAGTTGAGTTGACAAGGATTTAATCTTCTGGATCCATTGAATAAGGTGCCATGAGGTTCAAATTGGTCTTGTAATATCTGTATCAACATTAGAGAGTCTGATTCAATCTGTATGTTGTGTAACTGTCCCATTAAAAAGAGCTGAAGGGCCCAAAAAAACTGCAATGGCTTCAACTTCAATGGCATCTTAACACGCCTAAAAATTGCTTACTTTTTAAAATTCATTTCATGCTTATTATTATTGATATTGCGCTTTAAAGAAAAATATTTTGTATGGTTTTGGCTTCAAGTATAAAAAATAGACCTTTTAAGAAAATGAAGCAAAAACAGTGCAATTTGAGGCCAAATCGAACAAGAAAGAAAATTATGATATGACACATTTTGATATGTCTTTCTATGTTTAATCTCATTTACATTTATCACATATTTTTGAATAAATTTACACTTTAAAGAAATGTTATTTTTATGTTTATCGTGTAGGTATAACACTTGGAGCAGATTGGATCAGAAACGGGGCGAAACTGGAGTACTACTAGCAGGGTGGCGCCATGGCGCCACTAGGCTCCAGTTTTGCCATGTTCTAGCGCCATGGCGCTTGAAAATGGTGCCTAGGTGCCATTTTCACTGAGTTCTAGCACCGTGGAGCCTAGGCGCCAGAAACGATTTTTAGGCGGTTTTAAGCAATTTTAGGCTCTTCTGGGTTGTTCTGAAAGCTTCCGAGAGACTACGAACTCCACAAAGAGTTATACATTGTATCCAGACATTTGGAAGGTGAAGAAAGGTGTCTCTTGTAGTGAAGAGGTGTCTCTTAAAAAAAATGAGGTGCCTGGCTTCTCTTTAAAAAGGGGGGGTTGGCGTCTCTCATGAGGGGATGATTAGAAGGATTTTTAAAGAGACTAGAGAGTTGGCATGCCTCTTTAAAGAGGCGAGAGAGAGTGTGTGTGTGTGTGTGAGTAGATGTAGATTTCTAGCTTTTCTGGAGAGATCGGTGAGGGATTCAGAGAGTTGTGAGTAAGAAAGTATGAGCGGTGCATGAATCGACATGAGACTTTGATGGAGAGATTGTCATCTTTCCTTCAAAGGAAAAAAACTAAGTATTGTGTTCTAAAATCCAATTAGATATTACTCATCACATGAAAAAATAAAAATTATTCTATCATAAAATAAATTTTCCTACACATGCCACTACTTCATACTAAAAGAAAAGAGTAAAGAAACCTACTCACAAAACATTGATAAAACACAACATAAAACTTAATTAAATAAAAGAAAATCCAATACAAATTGTTTACAACAACTACGAGATGATGAAGAATACAATACTTAGCTAACACCGCATATCTTAAATTTAGAGGAAAAAAGCCAAACATTTTTTAATGACGCAAACTTCACATATTAGAAAGCAACACTAAGCAAACTTCTCATAGATTACTTTGCGTTACACATAATAACCACATTACATTTATGCATTATCTATGGGACACCACAAAATAAATTTACATGTAATGAAAATTAAAAAAACACAAATCTCATTAGGAAAGACTCAAGAGAGAAAAAAAATATATAAGTATGAGACGAAAGAGAAGTTTATCTTGCTCAAGCGGCGATTTGGACGGTAAAAATATCTCCGGAGTAGCTCAAGCTCACCGGAGTGGTCTCTTTCGCTTGGATTCACTGAGGTCGCCAGTTTTGCTGTGTTATTACTGTGGAGCCCAGTTTACTGATTATTAAGACAATAATTAATCATTTATTTACTTTGGATAGTCACACCTCTTCACAAATAACCACTCTCACTATTTTTAAATGCATACTAAAAGAGTTAGGGTTTACGTATGAATTAAATAGGAAAATGGTGGCTTCTCTCCAACTCTCTTCTCTTTTTGGCATGAAGAGTATCGCATATGTCAAAGGTAGCCCGGTGCTTCGCTTAGCGTTCCCTTTCCCCGACGTGGTTTCCGCGGGTTCTTCCTCGGTGGCTTGCAGCAAAAGAGAAATTGGATTTCTCTTGTACGTGAATTAAGGTGCTTGCCTCATTTTTCTTCTTCTTCTTATGTGTGGATCTCGAAGAGAAGAGAGAGAGAGAGGAAGAGGCAAAAGTTCTTTTTAAGTCGACGGGGTCGACGGTGTAAATTCGTCGAGTAATAAACTCCTCTACAACTCCGTGGACGTAGGCACAAATTGCCGAACCACGTAAATCAGTGTGTTCTTTTCTGGTGTGAATTTTCTCGTTTTATTTTTTTGCTTCATCGTCGATTGTTCTATTATATATATATACCATAACAATTGGTTTCAAAGCTTTAGTTCAGATCTGAGAAAAAATGATGGCAGGAGATGAAGGAAAGATTTCAGTGATCAAGAAATTTGATGCCACTGATTTTTGTTACTGGAGAATGCAGATAGAGGACTACCTCTATAAGAAGAAACTTCACGTTCTATTTTTGGGGAAAAGAGTGGAAAAGATGGATGTGGCTGAATGAAATTTGTTGAATCGACAAATTCTATAGGTTATTCGATTAACTCTGTCGAGGTCCGTTACTCACAACGCCATCAAGAAAAGGACTACTGCATATCTCATGACAGCCCTATCAAGTATGTATGAAAAGTCGTCAACGAATAACATGATATATTTGAAGAAAATGTTATTCAATTTAAAAATGGCGGAATGTACGTCTATTGTACAACACCTGAATGATTTTAATACTTTCACAAATCAATTATTGTCTATGGAAATTGAATTTAATAATGAGATGCGTGGACTAATCTTGTTGCCTTCATTTTCAAATAGCTCAGAAGTTATGAGGATGATTGTTAGCAATTTTGTAGGTAAATCTAAACTAAAATATGATGATATTCTTGATTTAATTTTGGTTGAGGAGGTGTGCAGGAAAGATTTTGGCGAGTCCTCGGGTTCAAGTTCGACATTAAATGTTGATTCCTGAGGGAGATCACGAGACATGAACTCAAACAGGGGAAGATCAAAATCAAAGCACAGAGGCAAGAGCAAGTAAAGGCTTGGTAAATAAGTAAATTGCAGGAATTGTGGCAAAATTGTCCACATAAATAGGAACTGCACAAATTCTAAGAAGATAAAAAAGGATGGCGCAAATGTGGTAACTGAAGAAGCAAAGGATGCGCTACTGCTAGCAGTTCATAGTTCTGTTGATAACTGGATACTAGATTCAAAGGCTTCTTTTCATACAAATTTTCATTGGGAATTGATGCAGAATTATACTGCAGGTGACTTTAGGAAAGTATATCTGAAAGATGGAGAAGCTTTGAATGTGGTAGGAATTGGAGACATTTACATTTCACTTCCAAACAAAAATAAGTGGACTCTGCAAAAGGTCAAACACATTTCTGAACTGAATAAAAATCTCATTTTTGTTGGGCTTCTTGATGAGTGTGGATATTCAGTAGTATTCTAAGATAGCAACTGGAAGGTTACTAAAGGAGCACTGGTACTGAATTAGGGTAAGAAAATAGGTACATTATATATGACTGTTGGATTAATTAACATTGTTGATGCTACTGTTGCAGAGAGCACAACAGATTTGTGGCATTGCAGACTTAGCCACATGAGTCAGAGGGGTATGACTGAACTTGAAGCTATCAGAACTGAAGTCAGTTGATCTCGGCATGTGTGAAAGTTTCATTATTGGGAAACAGAGGAATGCGAGTTTCTTGAAAATTGGCAGTACAAGCTAGATCTAGTACACACAGATGTGTGGGGGCCTTCTCTAGTGACATCTCTTGGAGACTCTCGTTATTATGTAACATTCATTGATGATCATAGCAGAAAGGTATAAGTTTATTTCTTGAAGCATAAATATGATGTATTTAATGTGTTTAGGACTTGGAAGGCCATGGTCGAGACAGAGACAAACATAAAGCTAAAATGTCTGAGGTCTGACAATGGTGGTGAGTACATTGATGGTGGGTTCAAAAAGTATTGTGCATCTCAGGGAATCAGAATGGAGAAGATCATTCCAGGGGTGTTGCAGAGTGCATAAACATGATCATTAATGAGCGGGATAAAAACATGAGATTGCACGCCGAACTACTACATACTTCTGGGCAGAAGCGGTCAGCACTATTGTTCATTTGATCAACAAGGAGTCATCCGTTCCATTAAATTTTGAATTTCCTAAGGAGGTATGAACTGGGAAAGATGTCAAATTTTCTCACCTTAAAACTTCTGGATGTCTTTCTTATGTTCTAATTAATCCTGATTGTCAAAGTTAAAAAAGTGTTATTCATTGGCTATAAAGATGAGACATATGGGTATCGTTTCCGAGGTGATCAGGATCAGAAGATCATAAAGAGAAGAAACGTGATTTTCAATGAGAACGTTATGTACAAGGATAAGGTCCATTCACTTTCTAAAACAATACGGCAGGAATCTGATTTAGTAAGATTTTATGATTTACTGGAGGTTACAAGGGTTGTTCCACAGTCAGTTTCAGAGAAGTCTACCCTTATAGTTGCAGCTCATAGTCAGAAGGACTGGACGTTCTTCACAGCGTTACTCTCCAATTTTGAACTAAATTCTGCTGATAGATGGTGGAGAACCTCAGAGTTATGAAGAAACCTTGTAAGATGAAAATTCGAGCAAGTGGGAGTTGGCCATGAAAGAGGAGATGGATTCTTTGCTAGAAAATCAAACATGGAAGCTGAGAGATCTTCCACCAGGGAAGAAGACATTGCATAATAAGTGAGTGTATCGGGTAAAGATTGAGTATGATGACAGTAAGAGGTACAAGGCTAGACTTGTTGAAAAAAGTTTTTAGCAGAGGCAAGATATTGCCCGTGCAGTGAGAGTTGCAAGCAGATACATAAATAACCCAGTAAAGAGCTTGGAGGTACAAGCCTATGTTGATGCTGATATATCGATTGAGAGTATTACTCTTGAGAAGCTGAAGTTGTGCTCGCCTTCAGCTGGTCTTCTGACATGAAGGCCAGGGCTTTGAGTTGCATAGGTGAAGGATATCACATTTGAAGAAAAGGGCAATGCTGCCAGTTGATGATATCAGTTTGAGAAAAGAGACGTTGTAGCATGTGTACTGGTCTCCAAGTGGGAGATTTGTTGTGTATGTGGAACCTGTTTTATTGATAATTAAGACATCAATTAATCATTTCTTTGCATTGGAGAGTCACACCTCTTCATGAATAACCACTCTCACCATTTTTAAATGCATGCAAAAAGAGTTACAGTTTATGTATGAATTAAAAAAGAAAAAGTTGGTTGCTCTCCAACTCTCTTTTCTTTTTGGCATGAAGAGTATCGCAGGTGTCAAAGGCAGAGCGAATTGTAAGTTCGGTGTTCTCTTGGTGTTCCTTTTCCTTGCCGTGTCTTCTGCGGTTTTTACTTGGTGGCTTGCGGCAAAAGAGAAATTGGATTTCTCTTGTACGTGAATTAAGGTGCTTCCCCCGTTTTTCTTCTTCTTCTTCTGTGTGGACCTCGAGGAGAAGAGAGAGAGAAAGAGTAAGAGACAAATGTTCTTTGTAAGTCGACGTGGTCAACGATGTAAATTCCTCGAGTAACAAAATCTTCTGCAACTCCGTGGATGTAGGCACAAATTGTCGAACCACGTAAATCAGTGCTTTCTTCTCTGGTGTGAATTTTCTCTTTCTATTTTTCCGCTTCACCGTCGATCATTATATTAGACACACACACACACACACACATACCATAACATGCTGCACAGCCTGTCGAAAAAAGAATAGGAAATGTGGTTCAGTTGAGATGAGCACAATTATTAGGGGATTGCCGACTGCTTAGCCTCGACCATTGCTGATGCTATTAAGTTACTTAATAGCATCGTCAATGGCTGACACTAAGCGGTCGATAACCACTGGCTTTAGCCACTGCATCTAATATTTTTTTGGTTCTCCTCTTCTGGTTGGTAAGGAGATGTAAATTTAGCGTCGTCAATGACCGACACTAAGCGATCGGTAACCACTGACTTTAGCCACCGCATCCATTTGTTTTGGTTCGACTCTACCTTTTGGTAAGGAGACATAAATTTGATTCAAATTTTGCGTTAAATTAAGCGCTAATTCGCTGTTTTCCTGTAGCGTAAAAAGTAATGCGAGGGTTTTTCTCATTCAAGAATATCATCCACCTCGCTTTGAAAATTTTAGTCAATGGTATCGAAAAAACACCTCTAAAGAATTTCTTCTTTATATAAGTGAAGTATGCTTCGATAACGTGCTTAGAAGAAATAAGCAATGAAAATATATAATTTCTCCCTTAGTTTTCTCAGCATCATACTAATCAAGCTCAACTTGCTATGATTAGTAAAAATGATAAAATGAATAAGGAGAGGTAGTTGAATCTCCATATCTTCCTTCAAAGCTAGCATTAACAATGATCAATCCAAAAACTTTGAACTCACAGCCTTCAGAAATCAATACTAGTATGCTAAAGCAAAAGAATTTTGTTATTATATTAAAATAATTAAATTTCATTAACAATACTTTACAAACATTTGCTGAACTTTTATTTCAGATTAAAAATAAATCATCAGCTTTTGAAAAAAACTAGAGAAGCCTAAAAGGCATGTTTACTGACAAAAGAATAACCTTATAAAAGGGAAAATCTACTATTCCTATAATCAGGTATCCTAACAATCAACCTCCACCTAAACTTGATCTCAATATAGGACCAAGTAATAAAAAAATTAGAAAACTTACTTTCTAAATGAAAAGAAAGATCTCTAACAACTATAGATCAAAATTCAAATAATTCATTTACTGAACATGAACGCTCTCATGAAAAGGCAAATCATGAAAGGTGAAGTTTTTTAAAACCTTCAGACTAATAATTTCTTGGAAATTAAAAAAAATAATCATCCAAAACAACCCCTTGAAAACATTATTTTAGCCTTCCTCTTATAGATGTCAATTTTGTTGAAACTTCTAATGGGCACTGAGGGATATGTGTTGCCATTGATCTTTGTGCTTGGAACATATATGACCTTAGTGATCATCAAATCGTGAAGAAAGTCACTAACTGATGTTTTATGCTACTGTGACACAA
>CM040431.1:51408148-51418138 GCA_022702705.1 Papilionanthe hookeriana x Papilionanthe teres
CGCTGCAGTTTGGTTGGGCTATGGTGTATTGACCAGAGATAAATATGTTGCGGTATTAATATTCGGAATTTTTATTCACTGCTGTTTCATAAATAGATTATATTAGTCATAATAATATTCAGATAATAATTTTAATAGTTTGAGATAATGGATTTAATTATTAAAATGGTTAAATTTGCCATTATGTGTAAGAAGATTAATTTTACATGAAAGAAAAAAGCCAATAGCACAATTTTTAGAAATCATTAGACTTAAATGAATTATTTTAATTACACTCAAATTAAAATAAATATAATAATTTCAGGGTATACTTCCTAAATATTATATGATATTAGTAGTACTTGGATTATCTGCACGAAGGTTAAATGACTAATTCTGCATAACGTTAAGCTAAAGCAATGAATGAATTAGCATTTAAATGGGATTGCTTGCTACACATTCATTGTATTGAATTCCGACCGCAGCCATTTTGTTGTTCTAAGAATCCTCTAAGAGAATAATGTTATATTTAGCTACGACGATAACATCTACTGTAATATAATAAAATTTAAGTTCATAATTTAGGACCCGTTTGGGGCAACTTATAAATACGGGCAGTGTTTTCAAAACGCCGCCTTACTGTTTGAAAAATACATTTCGGCAGCTTATTCGAAAACGCAGTTGTGTTTTTACACTAAACGCGGGCCGAGGGTCGAACCCCGTGGCCAACCTGCGGGCCGCTTTTTAGGATAAGCTGCTTATTCTGAAACACATAAGCTGCCCCAAAAAAAATTTTAATCATTACAACTGTTTATGAATTAATGAGCTTGCAACATATATCGACATCTTGTATCAAGTGCTGAGCAATCAGTAATAGTTAGCATAAACTCTCATCTCTATAAAATTTGGAGCTAAATTCTCCAATTATTAGGCTCCAGAGAATTTAGTACTAAAAAATTGTTTTGATAAAGAATTATTTTCTTATATCATATTAATTAATAAGAATATGGCCTAAGGGCCTGATATATCTGAAAGAAAGGTAAATATTCTGTACAAAAACATGAAAAACATAATCTTTACAATGTATATTGTTCTGGCCAATTAATATTGTTAGCTAAGTACTTGATCTAGCATTCTTTTTATAAACTTTATTCATTTTTTTTGTTATTTGCAGTTGCCAAACGTTCTTGGACTATTGTTCGGTGTAGTGCAGATGGTGCTCTACTGCATCTACAAAGATGCCAAACCCAACCTGGTTGATCCGACAAAGAAGGAAATGCCTGTGCCTGAAATAGCGCTTCAAGTCTCTGCTGACGCCTCGGACGGCAACAGTGGCGTGAGAGTTGAAGAGAGTCGTTAAGAGTCACTGCTAAAAGAAAAAAAAAATTGGCAGACTTGTTTTTATCAGTGGAATTGATAGAAAGAAATAATCTATATAGTTTGCTATACTAAGAGAGCTATAGTATAATGAGAACTATAATGCTTGTATAAGAGTATTTGGGTATTCTAATACTGTGTTGTTGTGCAATCATTATCAAAGCTTGCAGATTTTGTTTTCATTGGGCAATAGAAATCTATTGAGAAAATAATCATAAGAGATTTTATAAGTCATTTCTCATCAAAATTTAAATTTTTATGATAATTTGCAGACTTGTTTTATCAATGCAGATTTATCTTTTAAGAAGAAGATACAAATTCTAATCTGATAGGAGTGGTGATTAAGAATTGTTTATAAGATATTCATGACCAACTAGGTATATTTTGAATTGCAGTGAGAAGTTACTTCTTGAAACAAGTTTGGAATATTAATTTAAAGATACATATTGAAGCAAATTTACCGGCAGATTTGTTTTGCGAGCAAACAGAGAAAGACAAAATAAGTATTTAATGCAGGAACAATTAACCTCAATCCAGATATGTAACTGCAAAGTCAGCAATGAAGGAGGATAGAGTAAACTAAGACATTAAATAATTTAGTAATTATCTTCTGACTTAGTTGACTTGGCAGCTTTAATTCTCTGGGCTGAGTAGTCAATATTCTAAAGCTGACGCAGTTTAGCAGTTTTTAGTGCTTACATTCAACAAATAAATAATCAAAGTTAAGATGATTGATACTTTATTTATACTTGGATTGGAAGGTGCGTATATAATTGGGATTCAGGAAAGTTAGGCGCCACACTTCATGTTTCATTGATATACATTCTTCTTATGATTCACATGGCATAAATGTTTAAGAACAGTTTGAGATACATTTTATTTTTTTCATTTGGTACATGCATTTGCATCTAATAACATCGCGCAATTTTAGATTTCCAGCACAGTCAACTTCATCGTGGACTCTCTAGGATCCACAGAGTTTGGAAAAAAAGACGGTTTTTTCAGAAGTCATTTTCCTCCCCCTATTTTTTATTAGTAAGAGTAAATAATTTTAATTTTGACCATAATATTTTTTTATGTTTTTTTAATTTTATACTGAGGAAGTTGTAACATAAAAACATATATAATAAAATCTTTTCAAGAAGATAATATAAAAACCAAATCATCATTATTATAAAATGGGAATAAAAATTTTCTCATAAATATTTTAAAAAAATATTTGATAAGTTAGAAAAATCTTCTCCTTGTATGAACATCAACTAAGCTAAATATTTACTGCTTGATGCTCCGTCAAGAAAATTTTATCATCCAGCACCAATCTAGCTGTGTTTTTATAAGGTGACTTCTAAATTCAAATTCAATGTCCTATAGGACGCCGATTACAACAAGTATGCAGTTAAACTAATCTCTCGACAGATAAACCCAATGAGATTAGTGTTGGGTCAATATGAGTTTAATGAAGCCCATATCAAGCCATTGCGACACATTTATAGGCTTCATAACACCAATTCAAATGATTAAATGAACTCTGAATTTGACATATTTATTATCAAACAGAGTGTCTCGATTAGAGGAAACCAATGAGCCTGTGATAGCTCAATTCTGAGGTCATTAAGGCATCACATTATTAAAAAAAACTATGATCTAGCATGATCAATATAGGCTGTTCGATCTGGTGGTTGAGAAAATTGTTCACCATGTGATTAAAGTGCCCCTATTAAAACCTTATAAATGGACCCCTCTCTTCACATTGAAGGAGAGAGAGGAATAAGAGAAATTACAAACCTTTTAGCAAAGAATCTGTCAAAAACAACCAACCTCTATAGTTGTCGAGCACCGTCGACCATTATCCATCGGCTATTGTCGACTACCGCCAGTCATCATAACCTACCGTCGCAAATCATCGACATCCACTGATCCCTGTTTGCAACTATAACATTTCAAATATGGATGTTATGTCTAACACCTTTGTGCAAGACCCTACGAATTACAACCACCTGCCTTCATTGTCTGTAGCCACCCACTACTTGAGATAACCACAAAAAACCAGCAGAATTACCAATAGATTTTGGCTGTCAGTAATTTATTGATAGATTCTTTGACTACTTGATTTACCAATAATTTGTGATCGACGTTTCGGTCGCAAGATGCAACAATCAAAATTTTGGTCACAAGGTATAACAATCAAAATTTCAGCCCTCATTAAGTGATCATAAATCGATTCAATTATTTGCAACCTATTTGCAATGAAAATTTTGGGAGCAAAGTGCAGTGACCAAAATTTCAGTCCCTAATCAGTTGACAGCTGCTATTTTAACCCACTTGTCCCACAAACCGCTCAATTATTTCTCTCCCTTGCATTCCTTGAATGATTATGACAATTTAATCTTAAAATGAATCTCTTAAAGTGCATTTTTGGTGTTACCTCAAAAAAAATTTTAGAATTTGTTGTTCTACATCGTGGGATCAAAATTGAATCTCTTAGGATTATGACTATCTTAGAAATGCCGCCTCCAAAGAATTTGACTCAATTTGTCAGGTAGGTGTCATTCGTTTGCTTTGTTAAATAAGAAAAATGCTAAATTTATTAGGGACAACAAATGTCAATACGCTTTTGAAAACATAAAGCAGTATTTGATTAAAGCTTATTCTAGGAGCCCCGATCTCAGGTAAGCCATTGATTCTTTATACTGCGGCTTTAGGCGACTCACCAGAGCCTTGTAATCCCAAGTCAATGATGAGGGTAAAGAAAATGTCTTATATTACAGGATTCATTGTTTAATCCTCATAAAAATAAATTATCATTCAATTAAGAAGATCACCTAGCTTTAGTCTTTGCTGCCCAAAAGCTTCGACAGTATATGTTTTGTCATAACGCAAGCCTTATCTCAAAAATTAACCCATTTCAATACTTGATGACCCAATCGATACTATGGAAGAGTACCAAGGCAGTCTTTGATACCACTGTAATTTGATGTACTTTTGTGCCCCCGCGTGTTGACAAAGGTCAAATCCTGACATACATCCTATTGACACATCTGTTACCGGCAGAGTCTCTGCTCAACAATGACTTGCCAAAAAACTTAATGTGATACAAGTTTTAATTATTTTGATATATTCTACTTAATGCAACACATATCAAAATATGATCTTGGATTTAGAAGACCCTCACGCTCGATGCTAGGAGATATACTTTGATAGAGCTTCTTTCTCATAAAAAGATAATGAAATGCTAGAAATTGTACCCACTAAAGCAAAAGTCAGACTAATCTTCATCACTCTAGAGCAAGGCTTGTTGAGATTTTCCTATCACCTGATGTTGCTATGTATAAATAACTAAGCCAAGAATGAAGCCTTGATAACTGGCTTGTATTTAACGATTCTAATAGAGATCAAAGACAACAATGTCTCTGGTGATTCTCAACTAATCATTATCCAATTCATCAGAAGATACACAGTCTTGATGTCAAAACTCGAGTCATACTTTCAATACATGATGAAGCTGCTGGAACAATTTCCAAATTTCATGCTCTTCAGGATTCTAAGGATAGAAAAATCACTAAAAGACACTTTGGGAAAGCTTTCAAAGAATTTTTGTGCCAAAAACATGATTCTATCTCTATCCTAGTACAAGAACAACAAGTTTTCTCATTAGTTGATATGAATAATCTCCACAAAATTGGTGACGTAACAATGGTAGTAGCCACCAAAAAAGAAAATGAAGATTAGCTTTAGCTCATGTTAAATAACTACAAATGGGAAAGGCACAAGAAAATATATCGATAGCTTACTAAATTAAGAAAAGAGCATTACAGTACAACATAATAGATAATTTCCTTTATCAAAGATCATTTGACCAAATGTGGCTAGTATGCTTAATCAAATATGAAGTCTAGGAGATTGTTGGAGAAGTCAATTTGGACTTGTGAGGTGATCACCAGTCAGGACTAAAGATGAAGATGAAAATAAAAAAATTGGGATACTACTGGCCGTCAATGATGTTAGATTGCATGGAAACTGCCAAATGATGTCACCAATGTTAATTCACGGAGTGGTTCAACATAAACCTCCAAATGTCATATATTCAAAAATTGTGTTGTGTTGTTCGAGTGTTGGTGCACATATATATGTACGGCTTATTTTTAGGTTGTGTGTTGTATTTTAAAAAAGGGGTCGCCTACAGAAATTGTCGGCAAATTTTTAATTTAATTTAAACAAATAATTTGAAAAGTAGTATTTGATTTTGAAAATAATTTTAAGTTTGAAAGTTTTAAGATGTGAAATCAAACCGATCTCACATCCTGAATAGTTTATATAAACGAGCACCGCACCACAAACTGTATATCTATCCCGGAGAATAGACACACTGCTTGATGATGGGGCTCGATTAAATAAACTAGAAGATTTGTGACATTCGTTTGGTCTACGAACCAATTTTATAAGCCGAACAAGTTCCACCGCTTAATATAAATGAATTAAGCGAGGTTTATATTACTCAGGTTCTTAAAATTCCCTATAAGGGCAAACCCCTATAGTTAATTACATCTTAAGTGACGGGAATCACTTAAGAAAACTCTTGATAATAATCAGTAGTTCTGATCTCAAGAATCTCAAAGTTTAAGTTTTCAAAGGATTGAATTTTTAGAATTTCTATAGGGAATGGATCAAGTTTGGAACATTTATTTTTAGGAGTCCAAAAGGAAGAGAAGTAGGAGAAGCTGAGGATCCAAGAAGAATCTTGGCAACTTCCCAAACTATCCTATTGTTTGGCTCAGATTTAAGAAAATCCTAATATTATCTGATATTTAAATTTTGCCAATTTTAATTAATTTGGACTTATATTCGCATGACATGATCATACAAATAGCCTCGAAGATGTGAGGGTTTATGTTGTATCGGACGACTACCTCAGAATCCTAAGACTGGTTAGGGCTTAATCTGCAATGCAAATGCCTAACAAAAAAGGTTGAGGATTTATGTTGCACTAGGCAAACTACCTCGAAATCCTATGGCTTGGTTATTTAATTCTAAGAAAGTTTTCTTGAAGTAGACTTAGGTTTTGTCGATGATGATGGTCGTTACGCCCACCATGCTTCGAGCTTCTTGTTGTTGCAGAGGGTTTAGTTTTAGAAGATTGTAATCAAAAGAAAAGAGAGGAGTTTGGTTTTAGAAATCTTAAAATCCAAGTGTTTTTTTATGTTTTAATTAAAACAAATCTTAAAGTTGATTATAACAACACCGGTTAAGATCCCACGGTTCCATCCTTCTGACATCGTTATTTTTATCAGATTCACTTAGTCTAGATTAATTTGCTAAACTCAACTAAATGAGTTCCACACTTTCATTTAGACCGTGGGAAATCCCGTTAGCAACACGTAGGTTACATCATCCGAGGTATTCCCGATCATCCAACAAGACGTTTTAATTTAGTTGTAGTTGTGGTTTTGTTATTTTGTTTGTGATTAAATTTTGAGTTGTTTTATATTTTGAAATATTGTGGCGGTGAATTTTATCTTGTAATGCCTTTTAATTTAGTTTTGGTTTCAGTTTTAGGGGCTACCCTAAAGGTGTGGGTTTTCATGCAACGAGTTGTTTATCATGCAAGAAAAGTAAAGTGCATTTGCAATAAAGTAAATTGCAAGAAAGTAAATTGCAATAAAATAAAAGCGTACCTTGAGGGTCTTCCCGTCATCCCAGGCTGCACTTAAACACAATTTAGAATATTTAAGCATTTAAAGCAAGTTCCTAGGTAAAGGTAAGGGAAGGGTTATGGTTTTCTACCAAGTTCCTAATCCTATAGCTAGTCATTTCCTATGACATCTAGGTTCTTGTGTTTTGGTTTGAGGACGATTTTCTTCATCAAAGAACGATTAAGTTCAATTGTTCTTATAAACATCCTATTGTACTGAGGAAGTGCTTAAGACGAATCTTAAACATCTTTTCAATACTTTTAGGATTGTTTTAAGTCCAAGAGAATTTAATTATACAAATGAATTAATCATCCAGGAGTTCAAGTTTTGTTATCTTGCTCAGTGAACTAGGACATTTGGATATCTTATGAGTGAAGTAATACTTCACTTAACACTCCATTTAGGAGTTATGACATCATGAGCTTTTGAGGGCAAATTAACGTTCAAATGATTTGTGATTTAACTTAATTTCAATTAATGGTTTTAAGTTTGGAATACTGTTCAAGTTGTTTTAGATTTATTTTTGAATTTTTTATGTCTTAAGTGATGTTATATTTGATTCAATTTAATTTAATTTAATTTGATTTGATTTAGTTTTAATTTTAATTTAATTTTTATTAATTTAATTTAATTTTAATTTTATTTTAACTTGATTTTATTTTTTTATTTAATTTAATTTAATTTAATATGTTTTAATTTAATTTAATTTAATGTGATTTAATTTAATTTAATTTAATTTAATTTTTAATTTAATTTAAATTTTAATTTGGTTTTATTTTTAATTTTAATTTAATTTTATTATTTATTATTATTATTATTAATTTTAATTTGATTTTTTTTATGCTTTTGGGATGATTTAATTTTAATTGTTAAAGTATTAATTTAATTGAAATTTTTAAAAGGGTTTGATTTAAATGTTTTAATTTTAATTTAATTTAATGATTAAGCATTTTAAGTTTTGAATTTGGATTATCATTTTAATTAGGAATTGAATATTATTGAGGTGATTAATTTAGGGATTCTTAGATTAAAGAATAAATTTCTTCCTAATAATATCCCTATTTTAATAATTCTAATTTTTTATTATTCTTCCAAGTTTAAACAATTATTTAATTAAGATTTATTTTAATTACTTTCAAATTATTTGGTAGGTTTATACCCTTTAATTACCTAAGTTTCAAACATCCAAAATCAACTTAATATCAAGTATTTTACCCACCCTTTTAAATAAACCTAAAAAATTTTAATTATAGGTTAAAATTTTAATTACTATTTTGCCCTTTAAACTTACTAATTTCATAACTCACTAAATTGAGCTTAAATGAATTTGAAATTTTTTATGTGGCTTCACTCATATGTCAATCAAGACATTAGAGGAGAAAATGTGATTTCTCTGTATTTAATTTATTTATATAATTATTTTTTTGTGGAAAATAAGGATTTTCAAGGAAAATTCAATAGCATGACCAAGGGAAAGTTTCTGTTCTTAAGAAAATTATGGGACATTCCTAATGACTAGAGGACCACTTGGACAAATTTTGGTGATTTTTTTAATTATATTATTTTTATTATAATTATTTTGAGTTTTGGAGTATTAATTCATTTAAAAATAAAATAAAGGTTGAAAAATGAATTTTATATTTTTCAAAAATCTCTCTAATATCAAGAAAATCAGAGAACCAATTTTATAATTTTTGATTTTTATTTGATTTATTAGAATTATTTTAGTGGAAATGCTAGAAAATACATTTTTTAATTTTAAAATTATCTTAGGACTTTAAAATTTAATATCTCATCATAGAGACTTAAGAAAAATATGAAGTTTGTTCCTAAGTGATTAAAATTCAAAATGTGACATTTTTGTGAATTTTATTATTTTTGTGATTTTTATTATTTTTTTATTATTAAAAATATTAAAATAATGCAAAAAATCAATTTTTTTAGGAAATTGCAATTTTAATTTTTTTAAATTCCCCCTGATATCAGAGAGGCTCCAAAACCAATTTGGTGAATTTTTGAAAAGTATTTTAAAAGTTATGAATTTTTTAAATTTTAAGTTGGCTAAATGACTTAATCAACCCATTTGGTAGGGCTAGCCAAGTCCAATTGACTTCAAATTTTTATGATGGGTTTCTATGATCCTAAAGGTCAGTGGAGAATTGATTTCAAGTCAATTTGATGTATGATTAGCTCTAATTAATTAAGGACATATTTTGGGTGTTTAAGCCAATTAGGGTTATTCCAAGTGGATTAATTCAAAACCTATTTTTCCTAGAGTCCTCTGGTCATAAGAAACATCCTCAAATTTTCCTAGAATTTATTTCACAACATGCTAATTATTGGAATTAAAATATTCAAAATAGTGACCTAGAATTGAAAAATCAATAACTCTTCATAGGGCTGGCCTCTGACTTCGGAAAATTCAGGGAATGTTCCCAAATTCAGAGGCTTCAAAAGCCCTATGGTCTCATGCCATGGTGAATTGTATACATGCATGGAGAATTGAAATAGTGCGGAGAGTAAATAAATTATTAAATATCAAATACTCAATGAAATTAAATGATTTCTTTTCCACATTATTCTCCTCTGTTCACTGAGCAAGAGGGTATTTTTATTTTATTTTTCTGGTTTTTCTACACAAAGTTATATGTTTTTGAAGTTTAGGGAATTAAATTAATAAGAAAATACCTATTTTCATACTTATCCAGCGCAGCGCCCTGTCATCCTCGGCATCTCCGGACGACCACGCGGCGCGCTCCCATTTGACGCCGCCACTTGAGTCAGCAGCCCGGGTCCCGCCTTTCGCGTATCATCCGCTGATCTGACCTGATCTGAGCCGTCCATCTGCGCGTGTATTGAATGAATGACATCCGTTCATCGTCCCCAAGCCTCCTAGCCCGAGAACCGTCCACACTAAAACCCTAAGAACTCACTCATTTCTCAA